>WSTK01000001.1:0-47057 GCA_019616945.1 Ceratobasidium sp. 414 | reverse complement strand
GTTTGTTTGGGGCTTACCTCTCCCCCTCCCCCCCCCCCCCCGTTCTTTCACAAAAACCACTCTAAACAACACTAAAAAAAAAAAAAAAAAAAAAAAAAAAAAAAAAAAAAAAAAAAAAAAAACAAGAGATGAGACCCACAACATTAAATAATATGAGAGCAAGCGACCTTGTTGTTAACCGCAAGCTCGTGGAACTGGCCGTATATAGGCTTGTCGATAGGCAGCGGGTGGGCATCGAGCCAACCACCATCTTTAGAAATGAATAAGTGATTGCCTACTATAATTCCATATATTACACTCACTAGCATAGCTATAAAAGCTATCACAAGGGTCCTTAGAAGTGTCGAGCGAATTTATAATATCCGAGGCCATAAGGATACACTCCGAGGTCAAGCATGGCAAAGGGCTGCTGGTTGGAGGTGGTGGTGCAACAATGATAGTGGTGGTAGGGCCGTCAACCGTCCTAGTTTGTATGTACGTTTCAGTTTCTATCGAAGTGATGGTGGCAGGCTCGCCCGGCTCCAAGTTTCTGATACGGTGCTGGGCCCCGGCAAAGAGGCCGACAAAGACGGAGGAAAAGATCAGCAGGACGAGGCAGAGAATGAGCAAGAAGGTTGTCAAAACGTTGACTGGTTCGTGTAACCCTTGGTAGAAACGAGTCCAAAGGGAGCCCCTGGCCGTGTCGGAGTGGCTGTCGCCGTGTTCAGACCCAACAAGCAGCGGGGCTGCCTCTAAAAATCGACTAGTTAGCCGCAGAACATGATTTTTTTTGTCTGGCACTACCTTGGTCCGTAGACGGACGGGCCTCCATAACGTGTAGAGGCTGTCGTCGGTCGGTTCAAGCTCCAGCCGTCACTTTGTGTGTAAACGACAACAAGCGCCATGACAAATGCTGACTCGGGCGTTTCAGGGTCCGAGAACCCGACTTAACCTTTGGTTCCTAATCCATGCCTGGGCTCGCTGTGCTTAGTGGAAAGTGCATATAGCCCAGTTTGATGGCGCGCTGATAACGCTAGGGCATGTGAAGTTTTGCCCTTCGTCTTGTCCACAATGATGCACCCCGAACTCGGCTTAACCCGGACTCGATCCAAGTCTGAAGAAGTTGATGAAGCTGGCGTGTCTCCCACGACGAGCATACACGAGAAGGATGCTGCAGCCGGGTTCTTGGCCAACGTTTCTGGACAACATGTGACGGAGGTCGACATTGATCCTAAGGTGGAACGGCGGCTTTTGTGGAAGATAGATTTGCTGTGAGTGAACGAAAGGGTATGGGCATGGAGAAAGATTTTAATTCTGCTTTACTTAACAGCTTAATGCCGCTCCTGACCATATCGTACGGACTGCAATATGTGAGAAAATATTAGACCTTTACTTTGGCAATAGCTTCATCCAAAGCAACTAGTACGACAAAGCTATATTTTCTTCTGCGTCCGTGTTTGGACTTTTGAGAGATATGGTACGTCTCCGCGACCGTCTCTCAATGGATGGATTTTGTAACACATGTGCTGGTGCAGGACCTAATCGTTACGTCTGGAACCCCTGTCTCTTCGACCACTCGATTCTCGACAGCCACGGCCGCCTTTTATTGGGGCTTCATGGTTGCAGCATACCCCATGTCGTATTTACTTCAGAAGTTCCCCGTGGGAAAGACTTTATCCCTTATGGTCATTTTATGGGTGAGGCGATCGTCTGCGGTTAAAAATTGCAGCATAATTGAAAGGTCTATAGGGTGTGATAGTTATGCTTACTGTCGTAGTTAAATCCTATCCCGGGATTGTCGTCCAAAGGGTTTTTCTCGGCGTGGTGGAATCAGCAGTATCTCCTGGCTTTGTTCTCATCAGCTCAATGTGGTACAAGCGCAGTGAGCAACCAGTACGGATTGGGTGAGCCCGCTTCATTCCAATATAACCTCGTTTTCGCTTTATTTATCCGTACTAGTATATGGTATTCTGCTACTGGCCTCTTCTCTATTTTCTCAGGTGCAGTCAACTATGGCATAGGCAAAAGTGCACAAAGCGCATCACTTGCAACATGGAAGTACATGTACATATTTGGTGACGCATTTCAAGTAGCCTGTAAACCCCTCGTGCTGATCCAATGTTGTAGCTGGCAGTTGGACAATCGCTTGGGGCATTCTTCTCCTCTTCCTGCTCCCCGACAACCCCATGTCCGCTCGCATGTTTACACTCGAGGAGAGAAAGCTTGCCGTTCGGAGGCTGCAAGACAATATGACTGGTGTTGAATCCAAGAAATTCAAACGCAGTCAGTTCGTTGAAGCCATTACCGACGTCAAGATTTGGATATACATGATGATGGGGTAGGTCTAAACGTTGAGCTCCAACTGGGGATTGACATATTAGTTCTCCACAGAGCGGCATTGTATGTCACCAATGGCGGAGTAACTGCCTTCGGTGCTCAAATAGTCAAGGTGCGCAAGCCTGCAGATTACGTTGTCTAAAGAACGTCTAACTCTACTCGAAGTCATTCGGCTACAGCTCACTCAAAACCATCCTCATGCTCACGCCTGGGGGCGCAACTACCGCCATTAGCATCTACGTTACTGGGTAAGTCCACCTCAAAACATGGTTTCCGAGGTATATGCGCTGATAACATGTAGGTGGATTGCGTCGCGTTGGAAAAACTCGCGCACCCTACTGATCCCACTTACCTGTATGCCCGTCATGGTTGGGGCCATTGTTATTTGGAAGTATAATTGGAGCCATCGGGGGCCGTTACTTGTCGGTATGTCCATATGTGAGACCTCAGATAGCAAGCACTGACTCTTAGAGCTGGAAGGCTATTACTTACTTGCGGTATGAGCCACAGTAGTTTGGCGTTTGTATCTACGATTAACCTTCTTCCTCAGGTTTTCGGCGCACCATATGTCCTGCTGCTAAGTCTCTCCACCGCAAATGTAGCGGGACATACCAAAAAGGTAACTTCCTCACGCTCTTCCACCTTCATCCAACTCATAAAGAAAGCCAAGGCCTTCTCGGCAGCAGCGATCTTCGTTGGTTACAACGTCGGAAACATCGTCGCACCCTACCTTATCGACACGCGCACGCGGGCTCAGCACTATCCTAAAGCATGGATCAGCATCGTCGTCGTGATGGTCTTCTCGTCTGTCGCTTCGCTTGTGTTGAGGGCGATGTATATCCTAGAGAATAGGAGGCGAGATGGATTGGTGCAAGGAGGGGATGAAGAAGTGAAAGATCAGGAACGGGATGTGGCGGGCGAGGCGGCGTGGAGCGATCTGACGGACAAGAAGAATCCGTACTTCCGTTATGTTTATTAGTAGGGGTGACTTATTGAATGCTGGGTTCGCTTGGTCCTGCACCGAGCGCTGATGCTGTTGAGGAAACACATTCCAGATAGAAATGGAGCCGATCGGTGTGGCCATAAATTTGGTATTATATATTGATTTGCCAAATTGTACATTGGCTATAAATCATCGGGCACCGGGCGAGACCTGTTACTATGTTAGACCTAGACTCGTCGGCCAACTTCTATGGGACTCACCAGGATAACACCATCTCCACGGACAAACAACATCTCCACGTTTCTTTTCGCGACCTGCATGCATTCGTTAATTCCGCTTCCTGAACCTTGAACCAGAATGCACTGTTCACCTTGATATTCGGGTTTGCAAGATTTTCAGGATTCTCTACAATCATGATAGATTCCTCTACGTCACTCATGATCATGTTCATATGTCCATCGTACGCCTATTCCAAGCATCAAATAGTAAGGCAAGGCGCGAAAACAACGGACGAACTCAACATACGTGCAACACTCCAGTCAGTTCCCTATCTCCTCTTAGTTTCACGTATACTCTCTCACTCAGAGACAGTCTGATAAGGTCAAACGGTTCCTGTACCGCTCCAGACCCGGTTCCGTCCGCCATGAAAGGTGAGATTGGCTGAAGTCGAGGCGAGTTGACGGCAAGTCACAATTGGAAATGAAAGCTTTGGGTGTGTCGGTCAGCGCTTGCGAGTAACGACCACCAACGGGCCACGAAAATGCCCAAGCATTACTGTGACTATTGCGATGTGTTCTTGACACACGATTCTACGTCTGGTAAGTATTTGAATGCAACGATATTATGAAAGGCTAACTTTTGATCTGCAGTGCGAAAGGCGCACAACAGTGGAAGGAACCATCTCTCCAACGTCCACGATTACTATGCATGTAAGTTTCGTCACATCACCCGCGGTCCCAATGCTAATATACTTAAATATCAGCCCTAGGACATGATAAGGCCCAAAACATCATTGACCAAATCACCTCGGCATACGAATCTGGAGGAGGCCCTCCTCGTGGCGGCTTCAACTTTGGTCCCAATGCTTTCGGCCCGCCACCGCCTTCCTTCGGTGGCCCAGGATTTGGCCCTCCTATGGGCTTTGGTGGTGAGAGGCTCTCGTAATGTTAGCCATCAGTTTTTGCTGACGGGTTGTGCACATAATAGGACCCCCACCCGGCCCCTTCCCTCCTTTCCCCCCAGCCGGTTTTAGTGGGCCAAGCGGACCCGGTGGGATGCAGGCTGCGCATCCCGGTATGGGGTTGCCTCCCCCGCTTGGAATGAGAGGTGTGTAATTACCGCCTTAGCTCATGGTATAGCTCGCTAACTCGGTTCAACAGGTCCCCCAATGGGTGGTACGTATTGTGATTGAAGCCCTGGTGATTCATGTTTCTAATTGCCCATCTTGCCACAGCACCTCCTTTCCCGCCAAATGGCGCGCCCCCTTTCCCTCCCAACGGCGCTCCGCCCTTCCCCCCAAACGGCGCCCCACCATTCCCACCTAACGGGGCGCCTCCTTTCCCTCCTAATGGCGCCCCACCTTT
Organism: Ceratobasidium sp. 414; assembly: GCA_019616945.1. Taxonomy (NCBI): domain Eukaryota; kingdom Fungi; phylum Basidiomycota; class Agaricomycetes; order Cantharellales; family Ceratobasidiaceae; genus Ceratobasidium; species Ceratobasidium sp. 414. The sequence continues at coordinate 42,215 of WSTK01000001.1, read as the reverse complement.
CCCCCCCAATGGGCCTCCTGGTGGTGGCCCACCGCCGGCCGGTGGCGTACACCCAGGTTAGTACTTACCCATTTTAGCTTCTGAACCCCAGCTTCTGACTTTATTCTAAATGAATAGACCGCATGAGGATGATGGGAAACCGATGAGAAAACCGGCTTTGGCCTATTTTGTACCTCCGTATATAGTTGTTTATATCGCTGAGTTCATTTGGTATCGCAGATCCTCGTGTGCAAGAGTTCAAAATCTCTAAAACGCGTAGTTGTACGTTGTCAAGTACCCATAATTGTTGACGCAATAGACATAAAAAACGGAGCACGAAAATACAATTTCACAAAGAATCATACCAAGCTTTAGATTTACAAAACTCTACGAGCAACGATAGCAATAAAAATCGATACCAGTGATATAATAGCAAAGTCGAGCAAAATAGGAGGACGAGCGGACTGACGGGGACGACTCGTCGGGGTTGGACGAGTGGTGGTGGCAAATGTTGGGGTGGCTGGTGAAGGAGCAGTGGCTGGTGCTGGACGTGGCGCTGTATCCGCAGTCACTGGCTCAGATTTAATTGTTGGCGTAGGTGTTAAATTGGCCGGTTGCTCAGCGCCAATAGTGGAGGTCGAGGGGTCAGTGTGAACAGTATCCGGAGTGGGGCAGGCTTGTTCGGTTTCAGCCTCGACAGCCTCCAGACTCTTGGCCTCTTTAGTCTCGCTGTTCTCGTTTGTTTCTGGGGCCGACGAGGACGAAGATGAGGCTGGAGGATCGGGTAAGGATTCGAGATTGGTCTGCTGGCAATCAGGGCAATGCCACTCTCGAGACCTGCGCCGCGCATGGTGAATAGGATCCCTCAAGCAAGTGCAATGAAACTCACAGAACGGCCAGCCGCTTCCTTTCCGATATCGGATACTCGAGTGCTCCAACACCAACTGCGGCCTCGCCCTTATGAGGGAAGAACCCTTGTAAACCGATAATAGCTACCAACAAGATTAACACAATCGAATAACAAAGGATAAGCGTGCTTTGAGCGTACCCGTCCGAACTCCCCAGGCAGGTTGCCAGAGCTCCTCGTGGTCTGAAATACGGGAGGTAAGGTGGGGCAAGGGTAGGTGCACGAGGATGGAACTTACAGTTGGTAAAGCTGATACAAATCTGATAAATAAAATATCGTCAGTACAACTAAACGGGAGCTAGAGCGCTATACCTACCTTCTTGTTTAACTCAAATCGTCCATTTGGAGTCAACAGCATGATAGAGGGTGGGCGGAACGGATACTCTGCCGGCAGTAGCACACGGCAGTGATACAGGCCTCCCTCAAACTCGGTGTCTGGAGCACCTCGTAACGTCGCATGCCACTCCTATGTAACATGTTAATGGTTTAGTAGACCCAGATGAGTGCTTAGTCCGACTCACAAAGATGTCATTCTGTGTGAAGGAAACGAGGCGTCAATTACAGTTGCGAGGTATGGCGATCGTGCGACTCACCTCTAGCGGGCCAGCAGAGTACTCGTGTGAAGGGTCGTTCTGGAGCTCCTTGGCTTCCTGTAGGATTCGCTTCACAGCTATGGATTAATCAAGGTCAGGATGTTCCGTAGCCATGTTGGCTTGGATTTACATCTCACCGGAGTTGTTCTTATTGTGTGAAGATCGAGTAGCCATGGTATTGTGTGGAACTTGAAGGGGAGGAGTGGATTGAACGAGTGGCTGGCAGGATGCGTGGTGCGGCAGTGGTGGTCAAATCGGGATGCTCTTTACCTGATCAGCGACGTGGTCGGAACCTCACACGTGATGTGCGGTAATCAATTGATTTATGATTCGCATTTATCTCGGTCATAAAGTGACAGTTATTAAACAAGGCCAAGAATACAAAAACATACGGAGTTACAACTGGCGGAAGCTACACGGGAATGAGGACGATACACACGAGGTCATTAGGGCGTAAAATAAGGTTCTGGATGGCGAGCGCTTAATGGCGGCCAAGACCTTTGACTTGCTTTCCGAGGCCACGAGCTTCAGTGCGTTTGGCCTTAGCCAGGCGGGCCCTGCGAATAGAGCTGTTAGATAAATGGCGATGCCTTTACTGGAAGTACTTACTCTTCGATGGCCTGGGTTTCGAGTTGCTTACAGTGGTCTCGAGCAGCGAGGACAGCACGCCGAGAAGCTTCAAGAGCTCGGTCGGCTTCATGCTCCGCCTCTTCAGCAGCAGTGAGCTTTTGACGGGCGGCCATCACAGTGGGGTCCCTGTAGAAATATAGTTGACACAAAACCAAACCCAGAAATACCATCTTACTTGTCAACCAACGGGTCAGACTTGCGGGAGCCCCTACCGAGGAAACCCCTTCGGCCAGAATTACTACTGCGGGAACCACGCCGGCGTGTCTCTGACTCGGCAGAGCTCACGCTGCTCGCGCTCGAACGACGACGACCGAACATAGAGCGCGAACGGCGAGGGGTGTCATTGGTCGCGGTGGCGGGTGGAGTGGCAGCAGGAGCCGCGCTGGTATCTGTAGACTTGCGACCACCAAAGAGAGGCATGACGAGATTGGTAGGCAAGTGACGGGAGAAGGGTGTGAGTCGACCGTTGGGTTACGAGAGGGGGTGTCTGCTAGGGCATTTATACGAGCGTTGTAGAGCTCCAAGCACTACGCCATTGCGTTTGGAGCCTTGCTCTTGTGCTGGTGTGCTCACCAATGACGTCGTGCCCAGCTGGACATGCCTGCAGTTGGCAGAAGCCTCGGAACCGACATTGCCCACTCGTCACTTCAGCAGCCCAGCGCTACAGGCATTCTTCAACAAAGTCGCCCACAGATAGCTCACACACCCGCCTCAATTTTTTTTTTCGGTTAGAGCGATTATATTATGCGGCCCTTTGCATATCCAAGCAACCGGCTCCACAAAGGTGCCTCGCCAACAACAATTTGAAGTGAGTTTTTGCACCTGCGAAGCCCGATCCACAAGACCGCAGTCTACTTCTCGCCAATAAGGGCTCACGAATTTGGCCTTTTTCAAGCATAAAATGGCGCCACTCTCGTATGATTGCGCAGACTATATGCGCTCAGATTATCAAGTTCGGGGCCATTACTCGCCGGCCAAGCGCACACAAACATCCCCCGACACTCGCACCTGACAGCTTTTCACGCTTGATCCAAATTTACCTTCGTCTGACACGTCATGCCTCCTACGTATAAGTTAAGGACTGAAACAACCCGTCAGGTTTTGCATATTGCATTCAACTGTAGGCTGGATTATCGATGGGTCAGCGTGCGAGCAACACAGGCCTTCAAGGTAAAGTGCAATAATCAATCATTTAAATAACAGTTCAATCATTCCCCGGTCATGTGTTTTCTCCATTGTCCCACCCCTCTCCATTCCGGTTGCCCAGGTGTTGAGCATTGAATCATTTAAACCAAGCGGGTAATGCCCTTCCTGAGCTTTAGGGCACCAATCAAAGTCGATAAGCATGGCTCCGGTGCCCATCTTTCGTTTAACGACAAGTACGTTCGGTGGTTGAAGGTCTCCAAACACTAGGTCGTTGGCGTAAAGGAGGCTCAAAGCCTTGTCTACGTCGGCATAGATAGATTTTGTAGCCGTTCCCCGCTTATTTTCGGGACATCCATCAAGAAAGTGGACCAAGTCTTTACCAGATACATAGCGCTGGAACACGGGGTTGTCGCCGTGGGCAAAAAAAGTTCAAACGCAGAATATCATCGTGGCTTTTGTTAGACATGGTGGTTTAAAAACTGCAAACATACATACAGTTTGTATCTGGTATACAGGATACATCGCCGGTCAGATATTGGTAGGGTCAAGTCCATACTCTTGAAGGAATATCTGTCGGGGGTAGTCATACCGTACGCTGTACCCACTCGACAAACGCCGCCACTCTACGTACACACGCATCCGTCTGTCCAAGCCTTAGATCGGGTCGTAGGCGTTTGTCTTCTTCAGTGCGAGGGACAGTGCGGTAGCAGAGCTGAATGCCCGAGTTATACCGTGACGAAGCGGAGAGTGTTGGGGCATCAGGTGGAGCGCTTGTTACTTGTACATCTGCGAAAAAGCAGCAGGATTAGTAGAGGAGATAAAAAAATGGCCCAGGGGGGCTGTAGTATGAGCTGACCTGATAAAAGTACAACGTCCCCTCTTCTCAGCCCAGGCATCCTCCGTGCGCCTCCCCATTCCAGTGCAGTGTCCCTCCAGGCAACAAGTTTGCCCACCGAACCATCATCCTCGCCTATCACGAGGCGTAGAAGATGCGTTTCTTGGCCATTCTTCGTCGTAATTGGGTCTGGGCCGTCCACCTCAAAAACAGCGACTAACAAGGTGACGCGTACGGATCCCCGACCAGCTGGTGTAAGGGCAACGCGAAGAGGGGTGAGTGTACGGAGGGAAAAGTGAAAGGCAGGAAAGTTGATAACCGAAGATGATTCGGTGGAAAGGGACTGAGATTGGGAGAGGGTGTTGGTGGGGAATGTCCGGGTAAAGGTGGGTTGTTCGAGGACTGTCGAGGCAGTAGAGTTTGAAGCGAGCGAGTCTCCCGGGTTTGTTTGGCACGTTTCTGGTTGTGTTGGGTTCTGCGATTGGGATTGGGATTGAGATTGAGAATTTGGCCATAACATCGTCGGGGGGCCTTCGTCTGGGGGAAGGCCGTAGGAAATAGATTCTGGTACAGCAATGGTTTAGTGGCAAGGGTGACCGAGACCAAGATAAGACAATGTCACTAGTACCTGTGTGAGTGCCGATACTCGTGGATGAGTCCTCATGTGGGCTGATGATTCGCCAACGAGACACTGGAGCTGGGTCAGAGCGCAGTTCGCGCGTCGTCGGCGCCCCGCTGATGACAGTGTACCGGGTCATGCAGTAGAGAATGTATTACTGGCGAGTAAGAAATAAAATATACAAAGTCAAAGATCAAGTGTGGTTGTTTACTACAGGGTCTAGCCACTCCGATCGGATCAGCTCTTCGCGCTTGCCCCCATGGCGTGGTCCGGTTTACCTAAATATTCTCCCAGCGCTGGCGTGATCTTTGGCCGCCCACGATGAGCCAGCTCGTCCTCACTAGTATCAAGGCGCTCGCGCCTTCGAACCCAAAGCTCTACACACTGACTTTGCTCATTCCTGCTGCTTGTGCTGCCCTCTCTGCGGTTGTCTTGGTGCTTCATGTTATATTTACAACTGCCCCAGCGAGGCGGTATATCGCCAAGCTACGCGGGCGGCCGATAGCGCTGGATGAGGAGGAAATAGATGATATACCTGCTGTGAGGCAACACACTGGTTTCTTTCCAGACTTGCGCTCGCACATTCAAGGTCACGGAGGGGGAATTATCTTTATGTGGAAGATGCTGCGACTTCTTGCGTGTTTGGCGTTAACAACTCTGACTGTTCTGGCGATTATATCAATCAATGAAGGTCACAAGACCGTCGGTACAAGCTGGGGTGTGGACGCGCTAAGCGGAACGCAGGGGAAACCAGAAGGGCACAAGAAACACCATAGGCGAGAACATTGGTTTAGCAGAGCAGAATGGATGGAGATATCAATGTGTATCTTCTATGTAAGCTTTACTTGGTGGCCAAACGCGATGCTTTTGTCTGATTTGATGCACTGGCTGTAGACATACACCACCCTCTTAGCTATTTTCGCCCTTACACTCGGACCACGCCCCCGCACCGTCACCAACATACACTTAATCACACTACTTCTCGTTGCCCTTGGAGTTTTCACGTGGCGCGATCTGCTGCCATTCGCAACATTCACTCACCATCCAGCAGACTCGGCTGGTGGTTGGCTGACATGGACGCGTATTGGCATCCTTGGGTTTGCCGCTGTCATAGTACCGCTATGCATTCCACGGCCTTACATAACATTGAATCCGAGGGTAAGCACTACACATCTACCTCCATAATGTTTGCACGTACCCATGACGCCCGCAGGACCCAGGCATACCGAACCCCGAACAAACCGCACCACTCATCTCACTCATTTTGTACACCTTTATGGACCCACTCGTCTGGGCCGCCTATCGGGCTCCCAAACTGGAGTACGAACAACTCCCACCTCTCGCAGACTACGATCGTGCCGCCCACCTTAGGCAACGGAGCTTCGCCCAGCTTGATCCCTTCGAGTCATCCGGAAAGAGACACATATTCTGGGGTCTCATGCATGTCTTTCGAAAAGAGTACCGTATTATGGCCGTTGTGATGACTGTTAGAGTGAGTCTTTGCGCTTGGCATGGACCAGGCACTAACGCCGTACAATAGGCTTTGATGGAGTTTGCAGGCCCTTTGGGTATTCGATTTCTTCTAAAGTGAGTTTTTGTTGCCCCTCACTGGGAATTGTTCTGACGTCCTTGCATCAGATATCTTGAAAACCCGTCCAGTCCGGGGTTCTTTCGTCCGTGGTTTGTCTTTTCGGCACCAGCGCACCTTTTGTTAGCTCTAATACATTGTTGTAGGGTGTGGATCCTCTTGCTCTTCCTCGGCCCAGTGGTGGGCTCAATCGCCATTGAACGGTACAATTTTATCATCGTGTGTCTCATTCGATTGATACACCCGTTGTATATTCACCCTTGCGCCCATAGACCCGTGCGCTCACCCAAGGGGAAGGCATGCTAACCCAGCTCCTATTCGAACACTCGCTCCGTATTCGGATGATAGCCGAGACATCCACTAGCACCAACTCGAGCCAGAAATCCTCGAAGATCGGGACACCAAGAGGCGACTTGGGTGGTACGGGCCAAGACGAGCAAGATGCGGGCGGTGCCGCTGCGACGCATGCAGCGGAATCGAGCGACGCAGAAACTCTTGTAGCCAGTACTAGCGCGATCCCTACCAGCGAAGATGCCCAGGGGACAGAAGGCGAGGATAGGTCTGATGGCTCAAATTTAGTCGGGAAGATCAATAATTTAATGTCTACTGTTAGTGTTTTTCTTTCTGGTGGTCCTGTAAGGCGTAAACTGAATGAACGGTCATTACTACAGGACTTGAAAAATATCACCGAAGGCGTCGACTTTCTCTACGTCATCCTCTATGCGCCTATACAGATCGTCGTTAGCACGATATTCCTCTACCAGATCCTAGGGTGGAGGTGAGTTAAACCCAGTGTTTGTTATGAACGAAGCTAATGGCGCACGAGCACAGTGCAATCATCGGGATGGTTGTGATGGTACTTTTTGCCCCGGTCCCAACGGTCCTTGCGAACCTAGTTAACAGTATCCAATCCGAGCGAATGAAAAAAGTGAGTTCCCTCTGGGACAAGCCGACTCTGATTGACGCTAGTCACATTTCAGACGGATGCTCGAGTACAAACCATTACAGAATGTGAGTCCCGGTGTGACATCGGGGCACCACTTGCTAATGAAGGTGGCAGCTATTAACGTCGTACGGATGATTAAAATGTTCGCATGGGAGGATAAGGTTAAATCGCAAGTAACCGCGAAACGAGAAGAGGAGCTGCGTTGGTACAGGAAACGACAGTACTTAGAGTTGGCAAATATCCAAGTCAAGTACGTCGTCCGTCTCGTCTCGTGAGCTCAAAGAGTTCCAAGGATCCCGCGGAATTTTCGTTTTCAGCGCCATTCACGTTACTATGGGACACTAACAAACAGTGATATGTTACAGCTTTATCCTGCCAGTAATTGTGATGATTGTGACTTACGCGTCACATACGTTAGTGTTCGGGTACGCCCTTGACGGTAGGTACAATTCTGATCTGCTTTGGTTATTGTGGGAATAATTACGGCAAATAGCGTCGACTGTGTTTTCATCCATCAGCGTCTTTCAGGTTATGCGCAATCAGCTTCACTGGTTGTTCTGGCAGATACCACGAGTTATCCAAGGCAAAGTGTCTTTGGATCGCCTCAACGAGTTCTTAATCAAGGTGCGAAGCCACATATCTGTCTAAACCCGAGGCCAACAACTCACCCCATGTCCCTAGACGGAGCTGTTGGATGCATATACCGTGAAGGACTCAGCTTTGATTGTCGAACCCGCTTTGCCCTCTCTTTCCGCGATCGGCTTCCGAAACGCAGAGTTCACATGGACACAGAAGACATCGGGAACGTCTACGCCCTTTCGACGAAATTTCAGGCTTAGGATTGAAGACGAGATAATATTCCATTGGAGAGAGATTAACATGATCGTTGGTCCAACCGGATGTGGCAAGACTAGCCTGTTAATGGCGCTGCTGGGCGAAATGCATTTCATACCGAGTGGGCCAGACTCTTGGTTTTCGCTGCCGCGCGATGGTGGTGTTGCATATGTAGCTCAAGAAGCATGGATCCAAAACGATACAATAAGGGCAAGTCACTCGCATGTGTTGGGGTGGGCGGCAACATACTGACGTAAATTTAGAATAATATCTTATTTGGGTCTGAGTACGATGAGAGGCGGTACAATATGGGTGAGCTCTTCCAAGTCAAGCTAGTTAGTCTGAGCTGAGATGTGGTCAGTGGTTACACAGTGTGCATTGGAGGGGGATCTGGCATTGTTTGACGCAGGCGATCAAACAGAAGGTAAACCCAGCGAGTCTTGAAAACGTAAAGCTGACTTTCTCTGCGTAGTGGGCGAGAAAGGAGTGACGCTAAGGCAAGCATATCCGAATGTTGATGGATCACACTAACAGGGGTCGACACTTCACTTTCATAGTGGAGGCCAAAAGGTACAAGGAAACGTCAGGTGGTGTTGAACGAGTGGTAACCGATTGACCAATAGGCTAGAGTATCTCTCGCCCGAGCAATTTACTCGACGGCGGAAATCCTTCTTTTAGACGATGTACTCTCCGCACTGGACGTCCACACTGCTCGCTGGATCGTTGACAAATGCTTCAAGGGCGACTTGGTGGCCGGTAGGACAACGCTCATTGTGGTGTGTCGAAATCATAATGTTTGGGTTCAAGCTCTTATATTGACAGATGACTAGACTCACAACGTTGCCATAGTCAGCGAAGTGGCCGAATTTGTACTGAAGCTAGGGCCTAATGGGCGCATCGCCAGCCAAGGGGGCGCCGCCGAAGTGCTTCAATCTGAGCTTAAATCCTACACTGATCCAGGGAAGGATGCCCGAGACCAGGGACGAGACAAACGTGCTGCAGGCAACGCAGAACCTACTGCGAAGTCAACCGACGGAAAACTCATTGTCGCTGAGGAAGTCGCAGAGGGCCATGTTGGATGGTCAGCAATGAAGCTTTTCCTACTTGCGTTTGGCGGCCCTGCGTTTTGGATTGTTTATACGATTGGATTCGTAGTCGCAGATGTGACCTCGCTGCTGCAAACGTACTGGCTTGGGTGAGTGATCTCAGGTTGGCAGGAAACGGAGCTCATAGGAATGTTGTGCACATAGTATTTGGGCAAGGGCATACGAGGCGAATTCCGGGCACACTGAGCTGGTGGACGTGCCATTGTGAGCCCACCCATTCAATTGCCGATGGGTATATGCTAACTCTACTCAGCTATGTTTCCACGTACGCAGGGATCGGTATCGGCTTCATGATCATATACAGTTCAACCTTTGTGGTGCACATCTTTGGCGCAGTGCGTGCCTCGCAGCGAGTCCACGACCGACTGGTCGCTTCCGTGTTCGGCGCGCCTCTTCGATGGCTGGACTCCACGCCGGTCGGACGGGTCATTGCGAGGTTCACGCAGGATATACGGTACGTAGCCCCCGAATCTTTAATGCCTTTCAACAAACGACATTTTGCAGAGCCGTGGACGATTCCCTTCCGACCGAGCTTCAAAACTTTGCCTACATGTCCGTTCAGCTCATGGGGCGCCTCGTAGCGGTAATCATCTTCTCGTAAGTGCAATATACACTAGGTCGACACAAAATCGAACTTCTGTTCTGCTAGGCCAATCTTCACCATACCTGGTGCATTCGTGCTCGTCGTGGGGGTTACCATCGGCCAAATCTACATCTCGGCGCAGCTCTCAGTCAAACGTGAGATGTCCAACGCGCGCTCACCGCTGTTTAGCCATTTTGGCGCTGCGATCGCTGGCATCACATCGATTCGGGCGTATGGGGCGCAGGGCCAGTTCAAAAACGAGACGCTGAAGAGGATCGATAGGTACACGAGGGCTGCAAGGGCATTTTACAACCTTAATGTAGGTGGTAGGGCTGCTCCTGGTTTTGGCTTTTGCAATAATTTGGGTTTGCTGTAGCGCTGGGTCTGTATCCGGATGGACACACTTGGAGGGGCGTTTGCGGCAGGCCTGGCAGCGTACATGGTATACGGCCGACCCTCGGTCGACGCAAGCGACACCGGTTTCTCCCTAACCATGGCCATCGCCTTTTCAGGCAATGTTCTCTGGGTAAGCATCTGCCCCAAAGTCAACAAGCACTCTAACACATGCAATACCTGCCAATAGTGGACCGTCATGCTCAACAATCTCGAAGTAACCGGAAACAGCCTCGAGCGTATCCAGGCCTATGTCCAGATCGAGCAAGAGCCCGCGCCCGTGCCCGGAAAACGTCCGCCTGCGTATTGGCCTGCGTCGGGTAGGATTGTAGTTGAGAACCTCACGGCGCGGTATGCGGTTGATGGTCCTGCGGTGCTGCACGGACTATCATTTGAAATCGAGAGCGGGGAGAGGGTTGGGGTCGTTGGGCGGACTGGGAGCGGAAAGAGTTCGTTGACGTTGGCGTTGTTGAGAATGCTCCCGACCGAGGGCACGGTGCACTACGAGCGAGTGCTCATGTTTACACTCTAGGTTTGAAGTACTGACATGCACTATTAGTGGGATCCCAACGCATGAACTCAACCTGGACGCTCTCCGTTCCAATATCACCGTCATTCCACAACACCCAGAACTCATGAGCGGCACCGTCCGACAAAACCTCGACCCGTTTGACGAGCACGACGATGCAGTCCTCTACGCTGCCCTTCGTTCCGCCGGGCTCGATACCCTCCAGGCTGAAGACGAGCAAGGAAATAGTATCGGTCTCGACACTGGAGTGAGCGCGGGCGGTGCCAACTTTTCGCTTGGCCAGCGCCAGATTATTGCACTCGCGAGGGCGATCGTGCGAGGGAGCAAGGTGTTGATCTTGGACGAGGCAACTGCTGCAATTGGTCAGTTCTCACTCGAGCTTGCACGCGCCAACACTGAGCACGGCATATATAGATTATTCGACCGACGCTGCGATCCAAACCTCACTTCGGACAGAGCTCACCGATAAAACGCTTATCATCATCGCACACCGTCTCCAAACGGTATGTGATGCTGACAAGGTACGTTTTCCCCTTTCACTGGGTCGAAAGTGACTGAGGGTGAGTGCAGATCATGGTCCTCGAGGCGGGTAGGATCGTCGAGTTCGGCAGGCCCCTTGCACTTTTGCAGGATGAGCGTGGTGCGTTCCGGGCGCTCGTGGACGAAAGTGGGGACAGGGACGCGATTTACGCAGATATCAGGGCCACGGCTAGAGCTTGAGAAAGGTTTTGATTTTGGTATATATGGTTCTGTTCGTCTTGGCATTACAAACTACCAGCACCACCCAATTCCGCGAGGTTCTTTCCAGTCATGTCTGATAAAGTTCGTACCTGCACCGGGTCCCAGTTCAATATAAAAGCAAAAATGAATTAATTAAACTACACACATGAATCAGAACAGACAAAAATCAGATCGCAGACATCAAGAATCGTCAAGGTGCGTAAATCAGAGGCGAGAAGGACGTGGTATGGTATGTGGGACGTGTCAGCATTTCGGTCGTGAGAGGTGTTCAGTATGTGGAGGGAGAGAGGGGTGGGAGAATACTGATAAACGCCGGAACCCGCCCTACTCTCTCACTGCACGATATGCGCGGCCCTCGCCTGGGCGTGTGCATGGACATGGTTCGGTTTCTGGGTCGTGTCCGTGCACACATCGACCGTCATCAGCCACGGGTCCTTCATCACGTCCTCGATTTGCGCTCTCAGCTTTGGGTTCGGATCGAGCATCTTGCGTAGCAGCGGGCGGCACCCACGCGGCGACAGGTTGCTGATCGTGCTCGGCAAGGGCGCTTGTGCGGGCGCGGGGCTGTTGGATCCGGCGGACTGGGTGGGTTTAGCGTTGCATGCCGCGACGTAGGTCTGGAAGAGCGCGTCCGAGGGCTGGGCGACACGCCAGGGAAGTTCCTGGAAGTGCAGGCAGTAGTAGACGATGCCGCACGCCCAAATATCGACAAGTCTAGCGTCGTAGGCTGCACGATCGGGGATCAGGCGTGGGAGATGCGAACCGAACACGGAGACTTACGACCGTGTATAAACTGCTCTGGGGCGATGTACGGCTCGCTCCCGCAGAGCCCGGTAGACATGTGTATGTTCTTTTCCCAGGGCAGGCGGTAGACGGTAGACGCGCCATAGTCTCCGATCTACACAGCGCAATGAGCGACGTGAAGGAGAAACGGGGTCAGTGCACTACCTTGAGGTGGCCATGCTGGTCGAAGAAGAGGTTCTCGGGTTTGATGTCTCGGTGGGCAACGCCCTGGGAGTGGAGGTACTCGACACCCTGGAGAACCTGCTTGAAGCAGCACTCTACCTCACTGGGGCTCATGCCGCCACGCTTGATGGCGGCGTAGAGATCGCCGCCAGGGCAGTACTCCATGACCTCGCACCAGTGCTGGTTCTCATCCTTGACGAGATCGACGGTCTCGACAATGTTGATGTGGTGGAGGGCAGAAGAAATGCAAAACTCGGCAGTGAGTTTCTTGACATACTCTTTCTCGGTCTCGTTCTTTCGGCGCTTGCGGAACTCCTGCGGTGTGTGAGCTCGGGCGGGGGAACAAGGGAAGCTAGGTACAGACCTTGACGGCATAGAGCTTCTCCTCAGTGCGGTCCCACTTGTGCGCGAGCTTGACGATCGAGGTGGCACCCTTGCCAATGGGGCCACGCTCGCAGGTGCCATAGTGCTTGAGCTGGCCGTTGCTGGTGACCGAGGAGGGCTTGCCACCGTACTCGGAGCCATCGGACTTGCGACTGCCCCCACCGGTGGACGACTTGCGCGAAACGGCGGTCTTGGGGGTCGATGCGAGAAGGTCCTTGAGGTTGAACTTGTGACCGTCGGACTGGCCGGAGACCGACGGGTTACGTGAGCGGACGCTGGGGCGGACCTCGCTCGAGAAGCTCTGGGCCCGGCTGGGGGGATTACTCTGGAAGCGCTCGCTCGTTGTCTCGGACTCGGAGTCGGGCGTGGGCGGGGGGTGCTTGCTCAGCAAACTGTCCTGGGTCGTCTCGGTCGACTGCGAGCGCGTGGCGAGGGGGGGAGTGGGCGCTGGGGCAGGCGTGCTCGTGCCCGATCCGAACATGCGCTTGAACGCGTTGGCGCCAGTGAGCTTGGCCGCTGTTGCCCCGCGCGACGGGCGGCGAGAGGGCGGACCACGCGGGGTGTTGGTGGGCTCGGGGGCAGGAGACGAGGCGCCCGAGGCCAAGATGGACGGCGAGTAGGCACCATTGGTGGCGTCTGAGGTGCGCAGGGCAGCGATGTTGGCATGGGCGGCCCAGGAGCTGGTCTCGGGGGCGGGCATGGTGATGCGGTTGTGGTTGGGGTGGGTGGGGGTGGGAGTGAGGGACGCTACAGGGGGGTCGGCTGAGTCTTCATCAGTGGCCATCTTGTCGTCGTCAACAGTCAGAGACTCGTGCTCATGGTCCAAAAAGCGCCGAAGTCGTAGAGAGAGGAGCAAGGGCGTGAACGGCCAAATCCAACCATTCACCCTTAAAAATGCAAATGATTGGTTCGCTAAATACGCGTCACTGCCCGCCGCAAACACCCCACCACACTGCCAGCACGCCCTCCACGCCGTCGGCGCCGACTCTGGCAGTGTCCATGACGGATCACGGCGTGCTCTGCCGATGTCACTCCAAGCTGCGCTGCGCCCGCACCAAGACAATATGACATCAGTTCGCTAAGCGCCGGTGGTCCTGCATAGTTTCACGCCACTCCGGCCTGTATGCATCCGATATTGGTCGCGGGGCCACCGACACCAACAACCAGCAAGAACTGAACGTACGTATTGCCGTCTTGCTCGTCGCTCGCGCCGCTGATCGCCACTCGTCACACCACTATGCCCCCCCCCCCGTCTACAGACACCTAAATGGCCAACCTCCGCTCCCAAAAGCGCCTCGCCGCCTCCGTCGCAGGCGTCGGCAAGCGCAAAATCTGGCTCGACCCCGCTGAGACCTCGGAAATCGCCAACGCCAACTCGCGCGCCGGCGTCAAGAAGCTCATCAAGGATGGCCGCGTGATCGTCAAGCCGACGACGATCCACTCGCGTGCCCGCACTCAGGCCCTACTCGCTGCAAAGCGCAAGGGTCGCCACACCGGCACCGGAAAGAGGAAGGGTACCGCCGAGGCCCGCATGCCTACCAAGGTCTTGTGGATGCGCCGCCAGCGTGTGCTGAGGCGGCTGTTGAGGAAGTACAGGGAGGCGGGCAAGATTGACAAGCATCTGTGGGTTTATGCGTGCGTTGGGTGGGTCGAGGCTGATGGGGCCACAGGTACCACTCGTTGTACCAAAAGTCCAAGGGTAACGTCTTCAAGAACAAGCGTGTCCTCATGGAGTTTATCCACAAGGCGAAGGCCGAAAAGACCCGCACCAAGGCCCTCACCGACCAGATGGAGGCCCGCCGCGTCAAGAACAAGGTAAGTCCTCGATGACCTCTAATGTCCCCACTAACCTCCTTTCCAGGCCGCCCGCGAGCGTCGTGCAGCCCGCGTCGCCGAGAAGAGACAGGGTCTGTTTGCCGTCGAGCAGGAAGAAGCGAAAGAGTAGGGCAATTGCAGGGGAGAGTCGGCGCACGGAGGGGAGCTCTGGTTATGTTGTTGTATCATGCGTCCTGGTTGTTCATGCACTCTGTTCATCTCATCGCTTTAACGTTTACTATGAAAGTCACTATCCCGTCGCGGTTAGGTATTACCATATATTGGTTGTACAACGTTGAGTATCTCGTATGGGTTCGTATACCTTTTCAAGTTGGACAATGCTGGGGTGTCACGGCGCTGGCGTCCCATTCGTGCTGCCTGGATTCCCATAGTGTAATGAACCTCGCCTCGATGCTGGCTGCGCAGGCGTCGCAGACCCTCTTCCAGCTGCGGGGGTCTTGGTCCCGTCCGATTGACCAGCTGGTTCTTCCTCCGCGGTTGCAGGTGGGGGAGGCACGACCGGTGGACCCGATCGCCTGACACAAATGAGGATAAAGAGTAAAGGATGAAAGAGAGCAGCATACCACGTTCTCCAATGCTCAAACTGGTAATGCTCAAGCCGCATGCGCGTCAATGGGTTCTTGAGTTCTTTGCGAAACTGTTCGTGCTGAAGGAGCTCGAGATAGTGCAGACAATGAGGGTACCTATCGGGACGTCCTACCCCTCAGTCAATCTTCCTTTTCTCGGCCAAAAATAGAGTACAAACTCACACAATAAACCTTGCATACTCCCTCTCCCTCCAATACTGCAAATACTGCAAATAATTTACAAAAGCCGGGTCCTCTAGTAACCCCTCGCTCGCCAGGTTCTCGAGGTAAAACGGGTTCGCCAACGCCTGAACAAATTCGAGTTCAAGTTCGAATCGGGCGCGGTTGGCCGTCCGCATGGGTGTGCTGTTTTTCTCGACCGTGCCAGCGGAGGGTTGGTCGGTCTGCATTGTCAATGATGTCAAGGTTGGAGGAGAAACAATTTGCAATACGCTCGGCGTTCATGCCTAGCGCGATCGAAATAAACAAACACACTTGAATAGGAACCACGATGAACCAACGACCGGCAGACTGCGTACTCCGATGCACGCAGTCGTTTGGACCAAAGCAGAATCTGAGCTTTGAGGAGGCGGCGCAGTTTTTGCATCAGCTGTGTCAAGGGCAGGGCGCCAACTTGACGTATAGCTGGCAGTTTATTGATAGGCCAAACGGTACGCTCTCATCCCACGAATCGCATTAGATTTCTACTGACGAGACATGACTAGACGGAGATGTATATGTATACTTTCAAGTATCCGCCCCAACGCCCCTCATCGACGGCCTACAATACCTGGAACCCGAATCGTCGTACAGACCACTCCAAGACATGGAAGTCCACGAAACACGGTTCGGGTTTATCCCTGGTATGTCACAGCACCTTTGATCCTCCTATCCACCTACTTACGCGTCGGTTAGGAATCAATGGGGAAAAAGAAGCTTCTCGGGTGCGAAGGCGATACCGGCTCTCGCACGGCGGCCATCCCAATATCGTGTTGGTGCATTATACAAAGGGGCCAGCGAAGCGTAAGCATTGCTATCCTAGCCTTTTCGTATCTCATGAATATCCCACCCCCTGCCATGTTATGCCTTTCTCACCTCACTTGATATCCTCACTTGATATTCTCTCCACTCCTATCTTTCCCCAACCTGATTGCAGCTGTTCCGCCGACAATGAACATCCCTGTACGGAGCTACCCCCTGCCGATCATAAACGAGCCGCCAATGTATGTGATGGGCGAGAAGAGTGGGCAGAGAGTTTTACCGCCCAACGCCGGTGCGCATCCCCCTTTCCACTGTTCTTTTCGTTGGACTCATGGTGCTTGGGGTGTACAGCCCAGCTGGTGAATCAACAGCAACAGCTCGAGGCGCTCACGAATAGCAGGCGGCAAGCGGCGGGGATGCAGCCGCAGCCGCAGCCGCAGGCTATGATAAGGCGGCCAGATGACGACAGCGATGGTATGTTCCGTTTCTTTATTTTACGTCATGATTTCTTAGTAGGTATTCAGAGGAGTCGAATCGAGTGTCGACCCGTGCGCTGGCTGTAACGCGGTTCAAGAGAAACCATGAGCTCTTGGCTGAGATTTTTGCTGTAAACGCAGTTGGTGAGTGTTATGAATTATTATCATTATCACAACTGAGCGAATGTTGGTAGCAAATGCCAAAGCAATACCTTCTCCGTACGAAAAAGTTGATCAAGCAGAGCTAGAGGCCAAACTGGTGTGCCTTGCATGTCTTGTCATGCGTGTATTTTCTAATGACTCTGAGTGTATAGGCCAAGGCAAACGAAGAGCTGGCCGCGCTTCGAGAAAAAGTGAATCAGCAGGACCGAGATTTACAAGAGGCGATTGCAACCGAGGAAGCTGCTGCTCCGCCAAAAGAGGCACCAAAAGTCACCACCTGAACGCAGATGGGGCGACATCATCCACTTGCTGTCATTGCTTTACCCGGTCCTGTATGCTTTGCATAATGTACTTCACATAACCCACTTGCCTGGAGACGCGACGCGCTATAGTTAGCCATGCGAGATAGGGTCCTGATGAAATTAGACCCCGTTCGATCGAATGCTTTAATGACGACGACGACCGTGCAACATGAGTACTAGTTTATCGTATGGAAAGGAGCTTCCGGTAACAGAGCTTTCTGCACAAAACCGAGTCTCAACTTAACGTATGCGATGTGTGGCACAGGATCAAGTCCCAGGGCTGAACGCGGCGCTCACCCACCAAATCACGTTGCTAGTGGACGTACGCGAACTCATCAAGGAAAGGGTCGCACTCGAGCGAGAATATGCTGCGAAAATCTCGGTGCGCCTTGTACTGCTGCTCAAGTTGCGTGTGCTCATCGTTTGGTAGGCGATGGCAAAGAGAGCAGAGGAGAAACGAGCTAGACACATGACACCAGCCGTGCTCGGAGAAGAATGTAGCAAAGCCTGGACGGATGCCGACGTTCGGGGCAGGTAAGCATTCCTCGCCTCCCCTTTTTACCATCCCGTCTTGGAGCACCGACCGACGCCCTTGCCCAGCACCCTTGACAAGGCTTTCACCGCCCTGATCACCTCGTACGAAAACACTGCCTCGGACCACGATTCCCTCGCGAGCGCGCTTTCAGCAGACGTCGGTGACCAGCTCAAACTGCTCGAGCGCTCGAAAGACGAGTCGAGAAAGAAGCAAATGGCGTTCTTCGCCAAGCTCGTTGGGGAACGGGATAGGATTTATGGGGAACGGCTCAAGGCGAAGCAAAAGGTAGGATTCACTTTAGTTTGAGGTGGAGCTTGATAACTGATGTGGGGTTTGGGAAGTACGATGAAGAATGTTTGGAGGTTGAGGCGTTCCGGCAGAAACAGGTGAGCTGAATTTACGTTTTGCTGGTTGGACTTGATCTGACTACCGCGATTAGGACAAAGCTGCGGATGACAAGCACGCAGATCGCGCCGCAAAGCAGTACGACCAGCAAAAGGTTGAAATGCAAAACAGGAAAAAGTGAGCCAATTACCTTGTTTGATAATATCAAAGGTGTTAATTTCCCGCGCAGTGCGTATCTCGTTCAGGTTGCAGTGGCCAACAACATCAAGGACAGGTTCTACGACTACGAGTTACCTCTACTGGAAGATGTAAGCAAGATTATAGACCAAGTTGACCTAATACTAACTTGTGATGTAGCAACTCCGTAAGATACGCTACAGTGTCAAACACATTCCACTGAGCTCGTTTCGCAGAGTCCCATCATGCGGATACCTTGAGGCGCTTGGCAAAGCTACTTCTCCACTCTCAAGCACTACAAGAGGGTCACTTGAAGTCTATTGGACGGTAGGGGTAATTATGTGTCATTTCGACAATTGTTGTTGACATATTAAAACCAGCTCGGTCGCCAGTACTCAAACTGCGCTCAATGCCCTCAGTCCAGAACAGGACCAAGTTCTCTACGCTTCGTTTAACCGACGGCCGTTTAGCAAGCCTATAGACTGGGAATTTGAGCCTTGCGATAAGTACTACGATACGGTACGTATTTTCATATACAGCCACCGCTGAGTTGAAGCAAATCGGTCTGCTGTTTCAGCCCGAAGTTGTGACCGAACCGGAACCAAAGATCCTGCTGCAAAACAAACTTCAGCGATCCAGAGCCAAGCTTGCAGAACTGATCCCAATTGTCGAAGATAAATGTACGTAATTATGACCGTGGAGGTTGAACGTTTCTCACGTCGTGGGTAGCTCGGGAGGTGGCGC
Source organism: Ceratobasidium sp. 414 (assembly GCA_019616945.1). Taxonomy (NCBI): domain Eukaryota; kingdom Fungi; phylum Basidiomycota; class Agaricomycetes; order Cantharellales; family Ceratobasidiaceae; genus Ceratobasidium; species Ceratobasidium sp. 414. The sequence goes on along the minus strand of WSTK01000001.1, from coordinate 23,312 downwards.
GCCTAACGAAAATCGTAGGGTCGTATGCGGCAAATCCAACGCTAGGCAACTACGATGAAGTTTGGGAGGTACGCTCTGCCCTTCCCCCTCGTTTAAACCTCCTGACACTATCTGTGTTAGAATCTACTCGAGGGAAGCCACCAACTTACTGACCTCGAACTGGTTCGAGCCACGCATGAAGCCGAGATGAAACTGGTTGCAGGAGTTCTTGCAGGTGCGACACAGCACCCCTACGAAGCCCCCAAGTTCATTTTATGCTAGGTGACGAGGGTGCACAAAAACCACATGAGTTCAAGAGCACATCATTCTCGATACCCGCGCCTTGCGGTTACTGCAAGGTGGGCCTTCATGACCTGGATGTATGCGGCGTTATTTTGTTTACTTGCTCTTCACTCAAAGACTTCAATCTGGGGTCTTAGCAAACCCGGAAAGACTTGCAAACACTGCGGCATTTCGGTGCATACACGATGCGAGCTGAAGGTTCGTTAACTGTCCAATACCTCCGTTTGTCCTGCTCACAGCACAACAGATGCCAGCTGAATGTGGTATCCCCCCAGGGTCAAGTCCCTCGAAAGCAAACGCGGTGACCAGGAGTACGCTTTATCCGACCATAAATAGTGATGCCTTTAACCCTTGTTTTCAGATGCGTCGACCAGGTCAACGGCCCCGGGCATGTCTCCCGTGAGCCCTAGCTCTCCTATTATTATGGCTTCCAGCCCCCCACGGGCCAATTCTTTTACTCGACCCGGTGCCACCGTGGCAACTTCAACGCCCACCACAACTTCAGTTATCCAAGCCAAAGTCCTCTATAGCTACTCGGCATCGGGCAAATTTGAAGTGTCCGTTACAGGTGCGTATATATAGCGTCGTCTGATGAGTGGATTCGAGCTGATTTACGACAGAGGGATCCACACTCGATGTGGTTGAACCTGATGATGGCTCCGGTTGGGTCAAAGTACGCAACGAGCAGGGAGCTGAAGGACTCATTCCAGCATCATACACTGAAATAATAAGCCGTTCGCCAATCACAAAGAGAAGGGCTCCACCTCCCCCAGTCAGGGCTGCAACCAAGCTTGGTATGCGTTGCACTCACAGGGCCCTTCTTATGAACTAACATGGAGACATTTACAGTGAAAGCGCTGTATTCTTATGAAGCTTCAGGAGCCGATGAACTATCACTCCAAGAAGGAGCGGCCTACGAGCTGACGCCCGATGGTGAGAACTATGGTGACGGATGGTGGGAGGGTGTGGATTCAAAGGGAAAGAAGGTTAGTGTAGACGAACTATTTGCTTGCGTTTTATCTGACGAGATTGTTGTATAGGGTATTTTCCCGAGTAACTACGTGTGTCTTCTCGTGACCTTGAACTTATCGGAGCACTGACATTGCTTGGCATAGGTTGAGCGTATTTAAATGCACGATACCCGGGGGGACGTAACATCGGTGGAGGCACGGGAATCGATTCAGCCAGACTGAATAACTTTGAAATATGTATACTATATTAACATAGTCACCAAATACACGCAAGTAACATTAATCCACCCGACTTGAACCCCGACATGGTTTTATCGAACATTATGTCCGGGCATCCCGTACATGCCTACATTACCCATCCCCATCCCACCCATTGCTCCTGTATGCGAAGGACCATTGGGACCTGATGGCCCAAATGGTGTGCTGACCGAAGGAGTGGGATACAAACCTGTTTCAAGGATTATCAGAACACGTTCAGCCCACAAGGCAGTTCACAGTACCAGGTGTTGGGAATGGCTGGCCCATAGCCATCGAACCCATTCCATTCATCTGCATGTTCATACCCGGTAGCGAGATGTTCATGTTGTGAGATACCGCGGTGTGATGGACGTGTGCGGGCGTGGGGGCCGAGGGAGACGAGGCCAGAGGGTTGTAGTTGGGCCCGAGTCCGTAGAGTTGACCGCTGTTAATGCGAAGTTTAATATCTTAGTGGGCTAGAGGGTAGTTGACCGTGGGCTTACCTATATTTTGATTCATCAAAATTATCCGGGAAGTACTGTTCCTTCATCTTGAAGAATGTCATCGAGGTGAGGAGTGCGTCGGATCCTGCTTTTTGCAGAGGACCTATCCTTTGTACCTGCAGACTCATATGAGCAACCCGGCCGCGGCAACACTCAAAAGGGCTTACCCCTAACTCGTCAGCAAGTTCCTGCAAACCGCCCTTGGTCGCACGAATGCTCCGTGTAATGTACTAGCTCCTCTGTCAGACACATCTTTCCCGCGATGAGAAACAAACGAACCTTGATATCCAAAATCTGGGGGAACCACATGTGCACAAGTTCGAAAAAATCTTCCTCCACTGGAGGCAAGGGGGCATTCGTGAGGAGTCGCAAGAGGTAACCAAAGTCGTAGCCGCTGCCCCAGTGTCAAGTCCGTAAGGCTAACACATCTCGTATGTGTCCACGTTTATAGGCCCACCTGTGGAAGCTGATCCATTTTACATCCTCAAACAATACTAAACCGCTGGTGATCAAGAGTTCCGCAAAATCGTTTGGTTTGATCCCATATTGCGAATCCTCATGTCGGGGGAAATCAAGCCCCGCCTTTTGGAGTAGCTCAATAGAGTCGGCAGAGTACATGTCTTCGCTGCTAGGCAATCAGGGCCACTCCACTTTTACGCTAAGAAGGGGAGGGCACTCACTTGACGCTGAACTGGAAGTTGAACTGCCACGTGCATATCCCTTCCGGCATATTCCCGTCCTCGTCCGACAGCGTGAGCCCGATTTGGATGATTTTGAGGAGGTCGACGTTACACCGCATAGTCTGGTAGTGATAGTCAGACGATGTTTTGAACGTGCCGATGGGTCGCGCGACCACCCCAGGGAATTCTGTATCCTAACAAACAATGAGTGTGATACAGCGAGATTCATTTAGGCTTACCATTGATATATACGGGTATTGGTCAACCAAAGAACGTATAGTGTGCATCTCCTGGTCGAGGTTCGTCGCCCATACGTCGCGTATTCGGGGCATAGTAGTCATGGCGGTTCAAATGCAAGAAATTAAGTATAAAAACAGAGAGTGGCCAGCCGTAAAAATAGAGTTTTTTTTTCAAGGTTTACTTCGGTGGGAGTCCAACTAGTGAGGTGGCAGCAAGAGCCAAGAGGGGCATTGATTGGAAATTCGGTGACGCGGCGCTCAAACATGTCCCCCCGGATGTCAACAACTCGAGCTCTTTCCCGACGGCCAACCACCTTACTCGCAGCCAACAACTTGTACCTTGCAACAGCGAGGCCACAACCTCCTTGGGCCTTCCCGCCTATAATAGAAGGGTGGAAAGCTTGGTCATGACATGTTCTCCCCGAGTTTTGCGGCACCCACGCCAGAATCTGGTCTCACGACAGCATCGCCTATCAATTCCCCCACCGGTTGGACTACTTTCAGCCTCAACTTGAAATTACATCGTATACCACATGCATATACTTGACAAGCGACGCCCAGTTCTTTGAGGGGCTAATTCTTCCAGAGAATGTCTAGAACTCGAATTGCGCATTCTACCAATATTTCCAGCTCACAACTGAACTGGAAGAGCCGTAGTTTATCGTCGCAGCACACGGCGGTTTGCGCTTGTTTTTTGATCCTGGATGTTCAAGTGTAATCGTATGAATTGCACCCGCAACTCTTTGGACTTGACCACTACCCACTTCCGGACCGCCGAGACGCTTCCTACGGAATCAATAACATCTCGGCATCTTGTTCATCTACTACCCAAATGTGCTCGTGGGCCTGCTAGTGAATCAGTGCTCTACCGCGTCACCCCACATCGTTGCAATAAAATCTGAGCCAGGAAGGCAGGCATGACTTACTCCTTCAAGTCCACTGCACTCAACTCGGCTCGAACCGCCTTCCTCTCTTCTGCCGCTTGTTCTAGGTGCCAATGCTTGGATTTCTCGAACTCGCAGAGGTCTCCGACGAACCCGCCGCTTGCTCTAAGCGCGGTGGCGGCGGCCGTTTCGTCGTTTAGCTGTTTCTGGCGAAATGAGAGGGCATGGGCATAAAACAGTGCTTGCACCAGCGGGACCCGGGCCAACGTAGCTGCGCTGCCCTCCCTCGCTCCACCAGCTACATTTTAAACCATGAGGCTAGCACTTGCCATTGCCTCTGCTGCGCTCCTCGCCAAGGGCGCCGCTGCTGCCGCGGTCTTTGCCCATTTCATGGTACGTGCCTCCTACCCAGCACACCGAGAGTGACTGAGCGCCAACTTTTGCAGGCACAAAACTCGTACTCATACAGCCAGGGTGACTGGGCCAACGACATCAATACAGCCGCCACCACCGGTGTTGACGGTTTTGGTACGGCACATAGTCTCTCACCTTACTCGATCAATGACTAATCAACACCCCTCTAGCCCTCAACATGGCTGGCTTTGACTGGGAGCCCGACCGCATTAACAAGGCTTACGCAGCGGCCGAAGCCCAAGGCTCCTTTTCCTTCTTCTACAGTTTCGACATGTCCTACGGCTGGACTGTCGATACAATGACAACCCAGATCAAGGCGCACGCCAGCAGCGCGCGCACTTATCGCTGGAACGGCAAGGTCCTCGTTTCGACATTTGCTGGGTCGGACAAGGGAGATGCGTTTTGGAACCAGCTCAAGACGTCGTGCTCAAACGCCGGGGTGCCAATTGTGTTTGCGCCTGCGTTTTTGGACTATCGTGACCCGGCGGGAGCGAGCGGGTTGATCTCCACGTTTACGTCGATTGATGGGTTCTTTAACTGGTGGTCTTGGTGAGTGATGTCGGTTTCTGTCAAGTAAATGTGTCCTGAGATGAACGTATACTAGGCCTGCGGACAATGGCCAAAACTTGACCACTGCGACTGATTTGGCTTTCCAGTCTGCGGTCAAGAAAAACCGTTCTGGTCCCTACATTATGAGTAGGTCACTCCCATATCCTAATAATCTCGACTAAACAAAGCATGCAACAGATGTTTCGCCCTGGCAGTTCAAGGAGCTCGGTGGCACAAACAACTGGGTCGAATTCAGCGATACCCTCTGGGACTACCGCTGGAAACAGGCCATCAATGACGTCAAGCCTGACATTGTTGAGATCGTGTCCTGGAACGATTATGCCGAATCGCACTACATCGGAGATATCAACAATAACGTCGACCTTGGAACTGTCGCTGTCCAATACGTTCACGGGTTCCCACATGCTGCGTGGCGAACTATTGCTCAGTATTACATCAAATGGTACAAGACTGGAAGCGCGCCCGCCATCACAGTACGTACCATTCATGCTGTTCCAAGATAACAACTAATTGTCGGCCGATTCAGAACGACCAAATTGTATTCTGGTACAGGTCGCACCCTAAAGCCGTCGCCTGCAGCCAAGGCGACGTCCCGCGCAACTCGCAGTACCCCGCCGACGCTGTCTTTGCGTTTGCACTGCTCACTAGCCCGGCCACCGTGACGCTCGATATCGGCTCGAAACACTTTCAGTGGAACGCACAGGCCGGAACGTCGATGGGCTCTGTGCCCTTCCCGCCTGAAGACGCGCAGATCCCATACTTCCAGATCATCCGCAACGGTGTCAAGACCAAGGATGGGTACGGGTCTGTCTACGTCACCAACTCGTGTTCGATCTACAACTTTAACCCGCTCGTTGGCGTGATTGGGTGAATCAGTGGTGTGCATGGTAGCGCATAGATAACGCACGAGCAACATACGCGTCTCGTGCGATAGTGGAGTGGTCCAGTCTCCCCAAATGATGAAACACCAATATATCTCGAGCATCTGTCTATTTATGTGCATCGGGGCCCAGATGCACTCGTTTCGAAGCGGGGTTTTGGCCTTCAGGAGAGCACCAAGATGGGAGAGCGATATATTTATATATTGTTCACGCGACCCACAAGAGTACGAATGCGAGCACTGAAGGGCAGCGGGTGACTGTATGCGCCGAGGCGGGAGCGCAGGTGGCAAGGGGCACGCACGTGCGACAGTCCAAGTGACCGAGAGCGGCAATTGTGGAGCTTATCTCAGCCGAGGAATTAGACTAGTCGAAGCCCGTTATTGGACATATCCAGTTACTGGAGTGGTGCTGCTGAGCACTTTGTGCTCTTCCGCTCCGGCGCTCCGCCCCACCGATACATCCATAAATACCCCTGTCTGAGCCCTTGACGACTCCACCCCACCATGATCCTCCCTCTCCTTGCCCTAGCTGCAGTTTCTGTTGCAGCCCCCATCGAGCAGGTCCCGCTCGGTGGAGATATGCATGCCCTTCACGGCTCGCTCTCGTCCTGGGCGCGTGCAGTCAAACAGCGTTTCCTGGCCGACGTCGAGGCGTGTGCGCCCTCGGTCCGCTCCAACGCTACCGACAAGTCGACAGCTTGCGCCCAAGCTGCAAGGTGGTCGATCGTCATGGGCAACGAAGCTGGCGACCTTGACTCGCTGACTAGTGCTGTCGCTTGGGCCTTTTATCTCGCCCACGAAGAGTTGGCCGGCCTCAAGGGCAAGAAGGCGAGGCATGGCAACAAGTTGGAGGAGCGCCCCGTCGTGCCCTTGCTTCAGACCGAAGAGGACGCTATCGACCTGAGACCTGAAAATAAGCTTGCTCTGCGCGAATACGGCAATATGCGACGAGGGCACGCAGATATTCTCAGTATGTTCCCCTTCCCACTCGCCATGGCACCAACTCATCAGATATTTCTAGCTATCGACGAGCTCCCACTCCCCCCTAGCGAGCTTGCCCCGTACATCGATGGAATCTACCTTGTGGACCATAACCGTGTTCGCTCCGACTGGGGAGAGGCCGGAGCCAAAGCTATCAAGGGCGTACTCGACCACCACAATGACCTCGGTGCGTCTCCGGGCGGCTGTTTCAGGGCCACTGACGTACTAATCGTTTCCACTCGCAAGGACTGTACCCCGGTGCCAAGCCCCGGGTGATTGAGCCATCCGGTTCGTGCGCCAGCCTCGTTGTACACGAGATACTTGGCTTGTGGGACAAGGACGATGATGACCTCACGTTCAAGGGTGAATGCATCAACGTGCGTTCAGTTTGACCTCACATTCCCGCGATAACACAGTTCTGAGATCATACCTTTAGTCCGTCGTTGCTCCGTTCAAGGTTCACCCAACTGATATTCCAATGGAACTCGCCGATTTGCTTCTCGCCGTTATTTCCCTCGACACCGACGACTTCCATCGCGGGAATGGACGGGACTTGCGTGCTTCCCAAGCAGTGTGGCGTTGGAGTTCATTCTGCGGAGGAAGCGAGAACCGAGAAGAAGTGATGGACAGGTGAGCGAACCAATCTAGACGCGATGGGTGAACGAATTCGAATCGATTGCCTTTAGATTGGATAAGGAACTTGGAACTGCGAAGAAGGATCTGAAGCACTTGGGTGTGAGAGATCTTCTGCGCCGAGACTGGAAGGGTGACATGTAAGTTCCTTTGCACTGCTTTTTGACCCACCTCACTCTTATCCAGCATCCCCGCGCCCAACACATCCGCGCCGGCGCTCCACCTCGGGATTGCGTCCATCCCCGTATCTATGCGCTCTCAAATTTCCCGGACCGGCAATCATACTGCCGCTTCCTGGTTCGAAGTCGAAAAGGCATGGACCAAGGAAATCATGGCAGACATCAGTCTCGCGCTCACGAGCTATCGCGAGGGTGGCGTGGGTGACGAGATGTGGGGCGAAGAGGATGAAGATGAAGATGACGACGACAACGATGATGAACCTGCAAAGGGACGCAAGCGTCGCGAAATTGCGTTGGTTGTACAAGATGGTCGCCGACTCTCTCGGGCCGAGGCTAATTCGCTGTTCGAGAAGGTTTCGACAGTAATCGAGAACGCGCCAGAGCTAAAGCTGACCAAGTGGGAGGATGGCGATTTGGGTGGCGAGCGACGGATGATCTGGGACCAGTGGTTTACCAAGGGGAGTCGCAAGGTTGTACGACCCGTTGTGGAGCGCGCCGTGGAAGAATGGTACGGGCAGCCTATATTCAGTCGAGGCGAGTAGCAGAGTAGGGGAGGCGGGTTAGGTTTATCGGTCTTGAAATTTTGAAGTTTTGAAGTCTTGAACATTGCCTGAATCAATTGTACTTATACGATGTACTTTCTCCAATCCACCATGTATGTTTATTGACCAAAACAAATCATACACCTGAACCTCCTGAGGTCTGGTTATGCTACATCGACACCGGAGCTACAGACAACAATAGACACAACAAAACCCAAGGTGAACTCCCAGTCGAGGGAACTAAAAGGCCAAATATAGACAATGGAAACAAAAAAGGGGCGGTAAGTCGCCTAGCTAGTAGGCTGAAAGATGGTATAGAGTTGCCGACACAAACAACCTGGCAGAAGCTCTGCGGGTCGAGCAAATAAAGTAAAGACAATCCCAGAAGACAAAAAGGGAAAGTCCGATGCATGGGCAAAAAAGCACGCGGTCGCCTAGCGAACAAGCTATAAACTGGGTATACAATTGGAGGCGCGAGAACGGCCCCACAACTACTCGAGCGCATCAAGTGATGGGTCCGACTCGGATTCGGACTCGGACCTCGCGCCCAAATCGCGGGGACGCCACTTTTTGTTCATAAACTTTATACGGAATCAATACAACCTTGACGTGGGAGTTGAACAGGGTCAACGACTCACATTCCACGTAACTTTTTGTACACCCTTGCTCAGCGGCACGCCGAGTTTTTTGAATGCTGCCGGAGACAGGTCTGCCGGAGTTGGGCGCATGTGTAGTCAGCAGTCAATCATCAGTCAGGGCGGAAAAGGGTTATGGCTGATGTATGCGTGCGCGCTTGTTTTTGGGGAGGGTGGGGAAAGAGGTGGTGGGAAGAACCGGGCTGTTCGGCGCCCTGAGGGCCGAGCCGGTACGTGGAAGTTTGAGAGAGAAAGGTTGAAAGGGGGATGGTTGCCGTACCTAGGTCGTTGGTGGCACATGGCGGGCACCTGTCACGGACTTTGGCATAAACAGTCTTTCCGTTGGCTTTGATCTGGATATACTGTGGTGGATAGCGTGAGATTCGGCGCATATAAAGGGAGGATGCGTTGTTAACTTGCCTGGTCGCAATGGTCCGACTCGAAGTAGTATTTAGAAGATACCGCGGCGATTATATCGTTGTCGTTGTTCCATTTCCCACAGTTGCCTGTACCCGAATGGGGATGACGTTAGACACGGAGGGTGGCTCTCAAGCAAGGAGGCGCACCTTGGCCAGGATGGAACCAAGTGGCCTACAGGACGATAAAAGTCAGCGCGTTGGTTGTGTACGGACTCTGAGAGCACGCACCTTGCCAGGATGAGTAGCCCTCTTCTCAAGTCCAGCTGGCACAAAGTCCGAGGTGTCCTTTGTAGGGACAGCCGCAACAAGTGTAGCCGCGAGTGCGAGCAGGTAAACGAGTGAGCGTTGCATTTTAGATACAAGACAAAAGATTGTGTTTGAACGAGCGTTGATTCAGTAGTCAGTCGAACAGAAAGGGGAGACACGAAAACGCGTGTCCAAGCCAAGGGTCGGTTTATATGCGAAAACTTTTGCTCGCACTGCCCTAATCATGTGTTGCGCCAAGCTATACATTCGGCCTGGTGCAAATTAGGGTGTGCTTCGTTGCCCCGCCATGTGCGTCGCCAACGCTCCGAGGTCGGCCGAGGCCAGCGGGATCATGACATCAGTAGTTGCCGTTTATTTATTGTTGGCGGCTTCTATCCAACGACTTGCGACTGCACTGCAGAGTGTGAATCCGCAAGAAGTGGTGCGTGGGATCATGGAACAAAATTTCAAGCATATGGGGAGTAACTAGAGACTGCATATATCCCGTCCCGCGGTAGGCATGGGAACGACCACGTGATGTGGCGGGACACGCCCGAGAAACACAAACCCAGAGGATCGGCGTATTTGACTGATCGCGTTGACATCCAACGGCGCTTTTTGTCGCCATCCCCCAGTGCCACATAAATGTTATTTATAAAATTCCGTTCCTTGGTGTTGGACACATTTCAATAGGCTTGACCGAGCTTGGGCTGCGGTGCGGCATGTCGGTGGCCTATTTAAGATACTGGGTCTTGTAAGGCGAATCACACCCTCCACCCCCTCCGGCTTACGACCTGACGACCCGAAGACCTTTAAACGCTTAATCATGTTTAACCTATTCCTTGCTTTGTTTGCTTTGATATTGTCTTGCGTCTTCTGCGCACCCACTCCCAATCCCGCCGGCTCCGGGCCAACTGTCGCCAATGCGACATTGTCCGACCTTGAGAAACGAATTACACATGTCGGTCGGGTATGTTCGAAACTTGCCTTTGGAGACATGGAAGCTGACGACCGATTGTAGGCCACATGGTTCCACACTGGCCAAGGTAACTGCGGGTCCTGGGACACCGATGACCACCTCATATTCGCCGTTTCGAGCGCTATGTATCAAGGGGGGACAAACTGCAACCAGGTATGGCCAACGCCTAATAGAAGTGCTGTGTTACTCAACAATTTGCGTTACAGTGGGCCCAATTGACCAATACCAAGAACCAAAAGACCGTCTACGCACGGATGCGAGACAGTTGTCCGTCATGCGGCTATAATGACATAGGTGGGCCGCCACCCGCCACTGCGCTCAATGTTGTATTCACTCCGACGTAGACCTTTCGCCAGCAACCTTCAAAGCATTGGCGCCTCTGAGTGATGGTGTCTTTACAGCATCGTGGCATGTAAGTTCATGTCACTGGAGTTGTAGCCTGGATTACTGACTGCTCGCACAGTTCATGAACCGTAATTTTTCTCCTTAGATGACCGCCGTTAACCACCGCAGGCACCTAGATCTGTGTTCCTATACCTATACATTCACGATATTCACCACTGTTTATATATATATCAATATTAGGTTTTGATTGAGGCGTCCAAGCTGGGTATATGCATAGGTTCGGCGACCAGCCGCCGGGTCGGCCCAGCATTGCCGCGAGAACCCGGCCAGTAGCCCGATCAATCATCACGTAAATAGAACAATAAGATAGCGCCTGTGCATCCTCCGCAAACCACCACCTCGACATGCGCATTCTACACAACGCCGCAGCCTTGACTCTAGCCACGGCACTTGGGGTGCAAGGACTCGAACCTGTCCTTGTGGCCGATCAGCACCCAATTCATCACCATAATCCACATGCGCACAAGTCTGATGGCCACGGACTTAGAGTAGCTATTATTGGAGCTGGTTGGTTCAAATCGGGGTGGTAAAAGCCTGCAAATAAATGATTGTTTACATTGACTAGGTGCTGCGGGCTCCTCGGGCGCGTTTTGGTTATCCAAAGCCAGGTCGAGACTTGGCGAAAATATCACTGTAACTATCTACGAAAAGAGCGACTATGTCGGCGGCCGTAAGTCGACGCGTCCTCCACTTACCGCCTTGGCTAAGATTGTGATTTAGGCAGCACTACGGTTGCCCCGTATGGCGACGAAACCCTTGCGCCAGTGGAACTGGGTGCTTCCATTTACGTTGTGGCCAACAAGAACATCGTTCGTGCCGTCAAGGAGTATAACCTCCCAATTGTTAATTATGGCGACGAAACCGAGGAAACTGGTATCTGGGATGGCCAGCAATTCGTGTTGACCGTGAGTTTGATTACCAGATACAGTTTTCAGTTCGTAACCCATTGATTGGCAGATGGGTGGAGGCGGGTGGAATTGGTGGCAGACTGTCAAGCTTCTTTGGCGTTATGGGTACTATTCTCCCACAAAAGTCCAGGCTCTGTATGTTTCCTTTCATTTATGTTGTTGGCCAATCTAACTAACCATACAAACAGTGTGAAAGACATGATCAACACCTACTTGGACCTCTATAAGCCGCATGCGCCTCAGGCATCCATCGCCGATATTTCCGCCTCGCTCAACTTTACCTCTCTTACATCCGCCACCGCCTCGGCCCATCTCGCTGCTCACGGTGTTAGCCAACTCTTTATACACGAGCTTGTCGAAGCTGCCACACGAGTCAACTATGGTCAAAACGTTGATAATATCCACGCGCTAGAAGGCATGGTCAGCATGGCTGCAACTGGAGCCCAGAGCGTCGCAGGCGGAAACTGGCAGGTTTTCGAGCGGTGGGTAAAGGAGAGCGGTGCCAAGGTGAAGCTCGACACGACGGTCCAATCCCTCCGAAAGGGGCAGAACGGAAAATGGCATGTTGGGATCCAAGGCGGTGGAGAGGAGACTTACGACGCGGTGGTTCTGGCCGCGCCGTATAAGGGCACGAAAATCGAGATCGACGCGTCTGGACTCGACTTGAAAAAAGCCTTCCCGCCAGTGGATTACGTCCACCTCCACGTCACGCTGCTATCGACGACGGCAGAGCACCCCAAGGCGGCCTATTTCTTCCCTAACCCCGCGCCTGGCACCAAAGTCCCGCAGTCGGTCCTTACCACTTCTACCGGCACCGTCGAGCCAGAGTTCAACAGCTTGACGTACCATGAGACTATCCAGCACAATGGAAAATCCAAGCGTATTGTGAAAATCTTCTCCAAGGCCCGAGTCAGTGATAACTGGCTCGAAAAGGTGTTTGGAGCGGGGACGGTCGATTGGGTGTTTAGGAAGGAATGGGACGCGTATCCCGTATTGCCGCCCACTACTACTTACCCGTCTGTCCAACCCGCGCCAGGCCTTTATTACGTCAATGCATTTGAACCGTGAGTCTGATTAGGGCGATGCGTTTATGTGAAATAGCTGACTGATGTCGATGTAGGTTCATTTCGACGATGGAGACCGAAACGATCTCGTCTCTCAACGTCGTAGATTTGTTACTCCAAGAGCAATATGGACGTGGTGTCTGTGGGCAAAAGAAAGGCGAGAAATACGACTCGCTCCAAAACCTCTCAGAGGATTTCGTCTGGGGATGGGATTGTCCTTGAATGTATAGCGTCGCTGTGTAGATTTTGCTTTGATTTGTGTAGGATTCTCCAAAAACTGTACAGCATCAAATATAACTTGCAAGTTCCTTAGTCCAGCGCTCAAATCATCCATAGATTAGGTGGATCACTGTACACAAGAACAGACCTCGAGATAGAACAAGCCCAGCATTGCTCTGAAAGGTAGCATCACGACGCCCTCTTTTTCTTTTGACGCGCCGAGTAAAGATCTTTCCGATCGTGAATTCTCTCACGCAATTCGGCGATGGTCTGAAGCTTGGGTACCGCAACCGGGAGAACCTGTACGTCCTTTAGTTTGCTCAGTGCACACAATCAGATGGCACAGAAAAAGTGGCTGACCTGGATGTCGTTGTGCATAGCGAACCGTTCCCCGGGGTTGACAACAAACTTGGCTGAAATTTCTGATAAAAATGCAGGATTTGGCTCCACTGGAGCCTCTATGATGACAGCCGAGGTGTACTAGAATGAAGATTGGCTAGGCTAGTCTCCGGATTGAATAGATCAAACTCACTCGACATTGTAAAACAGCCAAAACACGCTCTAGGGTGTCCAGCAAGGGTCGCTCCCCGCAATCATCCCAAACGTCCTGCCAACATATCTACTAAGCCACCGCCCCCTCGTATCAACCCCAACATACCTGTTCGCCCCACACACCCACAATCAAGTACGCGTTCTTGCGGACCTTGGACGCACGACGGAGCAGCTCCACATGTGCAGCGCCAAACACATCCCACGATCCTCCGATATATACTACATCTTGCCCATGATCGCGTGGAATGACATCGTGCCTGTTGTTTGGATCAGAAAGATCGAGGATTGGGGGAGGGATGGTGCACGATGTCGCAAATTCATCGATGAGCTTCCAAAGGGCCTCCTCGGGTGCCAGTAATCGTGTTTCGGGGAGAGCGATACGATCGATGATGGATGTCGTTGAGATACCATCCCTAAAGCGCACCCGTAGGTTATATTATAAAGGGGAGGGGTGACGTTGAAACGTACGTTCGGGGGTATTCCTTGTACTTTCCTGCTTTCTTTGCCTTTTCGTAACAGTCGTTACCTGTGAATGGTTGTGAGCAACTCGAAAAGATGACAGGAGGCAGAGTTCTTACCATGAGCGTCCTGGAAAAAATCGATCAGCACTTTGGTATCAATATCGGACCAAGATCACTCACCAATACGGGGTCATCGCCGTGACACACATAATCTACGCACACGTCAACCCTGGTATGAACCAAAGACAAGGAGCAAAGGCTAACCGATGTCGTATTTGGCGATATAGCCCATATCGGTAACATACGGTACATCTAACATCATGTTTTCGCGTCAGGAGGTTGATCGTGCATCCAGAAAGCGCAAGTGAGCACATGCCTTCTGCTACTTCGTCTACCCACCGGCAACCGCGAATCAGATCATACCTGCCTAAAGGTTAGCGAGGGGATCAGGTTGACATCATGCACAATCGACTTGCCTTTCACGCTCGTCAAATAGCGTGGGTCCCTTGTTTCTTTCAACCGTTTTTTCAGTGCCTAAACGGATACCACATGCAGAACCAGCAAACATACTTCTCGATAACTCGATCCGAGTGCACTCCTACGATGATATAGTCTCCAAACTGTCTACTCTGACGGACAGCGTTTGCGTGTGCAAAGTGGAAGCCATCGAAGCAGCCATCGAGCCTGATTTTTGGAGCCGAGGGTTGGTGACCAAAACAAGAGCAATGACTATATGCGCGATGAGCTTACCACAAGCGGGCTTTGGGTGAGTCTTCAGGCATGGTGGCGGATGGGAGCTAATGTTTATCGGGTGATGCATGATAACTTTGGGGTTCACGCGATCTGAATCTCTGGGATCAATGTCGCGTAAATACACACGTGACCGTGATGTCGGATAAGTGCTGTGTTAGATCCTGGTGATCTTACCTGTTCACCTCGTCCGAGACTTATGTTTCTGCATGCTTTTCGTCCATTGAATCTAAAGGGTGTTGTTTTGAAATCAACCAAAGCTGCTGCGAGTCACATAAAACCTGTTAGGCTGCACACTCCAGAACTTGCGTCTCTTCCCCCGGCTCTCCACCTCCGCTCTCTCCAGGTGATCACAAGTCCAGGCAAACCAAACTAGTTTCTCACACTAAGCGTGCCTATGCTAGTATAAAGGAGCCAAGCGGGGAACTATCAAGCCAATTCTGAACCGCGAACCCGTCAAGCCAGGTGCTCTTGTCGACCCCACTCACCCAGTTTCCGATGACAAATCTTTCCGACCACCAACTGATGCAAATGAGTACTTTGACGCCAAGGTGTATCCCAACGTTATGCTCAAACGCCTTGGGGTCGTATTCATGCCCAACGGAAAACTTCGACCTCGTCAACCGAAGGAACCAGATCATCCTGTTCTGAAGGGCAAGAAACGTGTAAAGTTTGCGAGTGCGTTTATCCTAGCCATCAAGAAAACTCACAAGAGGCGAGCCTACCTGATTGATTCCCGTAGTGTCCAACTAATGACCGTTGTCGCCCAGTGACGTGGTTCGCACCCGTTTAAAGCGTAAGATTGTCGAGGCGATAAGACTTGTGGTCACACGGGGCGCGAAGGTGGACACAGGGGGCAAACTGGTTGTGTTCGACGAATCCGAAGCAGGCGAGGCGAAATGGCTTTTACGTGGTTAGACCTTTCAGTTCTCTACCTCCAATACCAACCCGCCAATCCTATATTCTACAGATTGGTATTACCTAATTCACCCCAAGCCCCCCTGCTATTATGCGTCATGGCCAGACCTCATACAAGCTACTCGTGACACACTGTCCAAAATTGTCCAAAAAGGCACTGAGTGGACGTCGTCTTGGAAGATACAAATCGCGGAACGTGAAGGTGCCGCAATGGCCCGGCTAGCCAGGCGAGAGATGCGACGTGTGCGCATGTGGCGCCGACAGGAACAAGAGGTCTTGGCGCGAGGTCAAATAGCAGAGGACGTTGGGGTTAGGTGGAAGGAGAAAGGCACGGGTGCCAAGAAGCGGCGCATAGACAAATCGCGACCTGGAGTTGGGGCAGGGAAAGTAAAATCCCTTCGGACACCAAGCAGAGGGGCTTTCAGGGAAGGTCGCCTCTCTGCTTACAGATCGCCAACGGAGCGCAGAGGCAAAAATGCCGAACTCGAGGCTGGTCCCTCACGACACGAATCTCGGCCTCTCAGTGTTCGGCTCCACAACTTCAGAACGTCCGCCTCTCAGGTTGGCACTAATAGGACTCGAACCGGGCCACAACTAACCGACAGGAATCGTTCGGAGTCCATTCGCTCACCCAAAGTGGAGGTAGCTAGCTCGTCAAGCAAAGCATCAAACACAAGGTCACCATCGTTTCGGGAGCCTTTGACTCCAAAGACAACGCGCCAACGGAAGCAGGAGGAGTAGACCTTATATAATATCTACTTTAGCACTATTCAATCGGCCGCTCTGCATAAACCTGATTCTTAAACAGCGCGACGCACGGGTTAAATAGCCCTAGCGCTGTCTATTCCTTCATGAAAATTAAGAACGACCTGCCCCTTCCGATAAACCACGCATGTATATGTACCTTTTATCTTAGGGTTATTCACCAACATCCATATATTAGGAATACTTTGGTTCTGTTATTCTAGCTGACCAGAGCAGGGCTGAATCCGACCAAGGATGGCCAAGTACTCGAAACTAGTGTTGACCCCCGTAATAGTTATACACCATTGAGGAATTTGTCCTGTGTATCGCGAGTAACCTAACATGTCATTTTGCGTCATTATATACACGCCAGTGACTCGCCCAGACCACTTAGCAGCAATCCAAACGAGCCAGCGTATTGTCCAGTTTCAGAGGGGGTGCCCTGCATGCACCTATACGCGACGTTTTACAAACGTGTATTTGCACGGTCGAAACAGTGGTAAAACCTCGCAATCAACACACAAGTACTGATTGGGCACCGAAACGCCTTGTACTGAACAAATGGCCATTAGTGCTTCAATCAGGGAGTCAAAACAACGCCCCTCGACAAATCTGGTAGAACGCTGGGCCGAAAATATCGTTGTTACAAGCATCACAAGACACTTTAGTATAGTTGAGGTCTTCCGCATGCATGTCCTTCTGCGTCCAAAGATTCAGCACTCCAGCCTCCCTGGGCGGACAGCCATCCAAGCTCTCACCGGCATTAAAATACTGTGATCCGCTACGCGAATAAACATGTGTTTGGGATGTAACGAGATTGAGCGCTCGAGACATTTTTCGCGTGTATCCCAGTCGGGACAGACGGCGCACTTGAACCTTTTGCCTAAAATGGGGGCAGTCCCGCAAATGTCGCAGCGCGCATCGTGTCAAAGGAGCACGCACCTTTTTCATGACCTGGGAAGCTGCACGCCCACTTTGTGCAGCCCCTTTCCGAGGAGTAGGGATGAGGGCATTTATGTTTTATCTACTCAATTATAATACATGATGAGGGGTAGGCATATTGTTGGTGGGAAAGCACGCTTATACACGGCATTTCAGCAAAGGATGAGTGCATGCAAGGGATAGGGGCGAAGCTTCACAATGAATGCACAGGTGATTAAGCCGGCAGCGCGGGTTTTTACACTAATAGGGTCAGTGTGATCAGCGCGATCCAAGTTGAGAACAACCACTTAAGAACAAACCTCATAAAATGCTGGACCAAAAATGTCTTTCTGGCAAACACTGCAGCGAAGTCCAGTACGTCCAGGAACTACTTCGCGGGTAGTTCTCTGTAGGTCATCATTATAAACTAAGGTATACGGTCGCATGCTATGGGCACTTACCAACAAGAGTGCAGTGCTATCTGCCATCCTGATAAATGGGTGTTCGGGGTGTATTGTCAAAGACCGCTCAAGGCAAGTTTGGCATGCGTCCCAATCTGGGCACACGGCACACTTGAACCGCATACCCCTTATGGGTGATGCTCCACATATGTCGCATGTTGCATCATGGTCAACCCCAAGCTCAGCGCCGGGTATCCGACCGTCTTCTGTCATACGCCATTCGTCCATAGGCCTAAACATCCTTGTCTCGCGGTTGACAATTGCGTCGAAGCGGTGAGGGTGTTCCAGAGGCGCGAATCCAATGCACACCGAGCAATAGTCGAAGTCCTCGCATGTGGTACACTTGTAGCGAATCCCGTATATTTTGTGTTTGCATCGGTCGCAAAAAGCATCATGGCGAGGATCCGATATTGGTGGTTCAGGGTTGTCAACGACGAGACTTCGAGGGGCTACTATGGCAGCGTAAGGAGGGGGATCCTGCATTGTCGAGGGACTTGGAGTTTGTTGTCCTACGCCGGAGCTAGCAGCCGAAGGCAAACCTACGGAATCCATAAGCGGGAAAGGGGGGATGGTTAAATCCAAGGGTGCGCTTACCAGTATCATTATTCTCGGTATTTTGGCGAGTCTGATTCCGTGCGGGGCGAATTCGCAGCCTGATCTCTCCAGATTGAGCGGTACGCGCAGCTATCTCAGAAAAAACACTGGGGTGAATCACTGCCCAACGTCCCTCTCCTATCGCATGCTGCAACTCAATTATATACGTTTCCCAATTCTGGGGGAGGTATTCCTCAAAGCATTCGCAGGCACTATCGAGAGCATCCTGAAATGAAAGATGCACATAGAAATCGGTGTTGGTTTCAGGAACAATCACACATACCTTGTACTTGGATGAAGCGGGGATAGAAGCATAGTGTTTCTCCCCGCTGATGTCTTCTTGGTAAACAACAGTCAAAGCTATGTGTGGCTTGGAGGATGTTGCCGCCTCTTCTGGTTTCTGCGGTATGGGAACGGGTTAAACAAGGTAAATGTGAGAAAAAAGCCATTACTACTAACATTCACATTGGGAGCCATCTTAGCTGTGGTTGGGGGGTGATGGTGGGAGGGTCCAAACACAGTTCAGGGTTGACCAAGAGTCAGTGCTGTGCAATTACTTCACCCCGTGCTGTTAGGCGCCTCACACAGAAGTACCGGGCAAGTTATGGAGAGTGGGGTTCTATAATCGAAATAATATGATGTGGTCGGACAGATATACACCGAAAGTCTATCTTCAAACGCCATAGCAATTACTCTGCACCAAGGTCTACCACCCATTAACCAAATGTCTACGCGGTTTGGATCTTGGCAATCTCAATACCAGCTGTCGCACCAAGCGCCCTCTTGATGTCAGAGTAGATAGCGAACTGACCAGCAGTAAGGGTACCAATCATAACAAGACTATGTGCAGTGTCCGTGTTAGGAGTAGGTCAGGCCAAGGAACAAAAGTACCCACCGAGCACCCATGCCAGTGAACAAGCCAGCAGGGCCAAGGTCACGAGCCATCTTGAAGAGCCGGCTGCTGATTGACTCGCCGGGCAGGCCCTTAGTTTTATTGATCTTCGATAACAGGGTATCGGCCGGCTGGGAGATGATGGCAGCAGCGAAACCAGCCATAAGACCTAAAATAGCACAATGAATACAGACTTAGAAAAAATAAGATCGAACCAATGACGCACCTGAGCCGAGGTTAAGCGCCGAAAGCGTGCCAGATGAGAGTTCCGTTTTGGGCTTCCCGGTGGCCTGAATAGCCTTCTCAAAGACAATCTCGTAGACGGCAAACTTGGCCATTGTATATGGGACCTGTTTGAATAGGATAGGTCCGAAGCCGGAATAGAAGCCTTTGAGACCTTCTTCCTTGGCGATACGGGCGAACCCGCCCAAAAGACCGTTTGCGAAAGTGGGTTGGGAAACGAGACGGATACGAGTCGCCTCCAGAGGGCACAGAGCGATATCGGCAAAGAACTCGGCAATACCAGATGAGGCGAGGTAGATCGCTTCACGGTTCTCGCGAGCGGCATCAATGCCGACCCGCTCAATGAAGAAGTTCTTCCAGAACTCGTATCCGCCGAATTTGAACGCTCCTTGCAAAGTATATCCGAGAACCGTGGGTCCGAGACCGGTGAGGAGCGCGCCAGCACCCTCGTTTGTAATGACTTGCCGGAAGCCAGTGACCATACCCTACAAACACTCAGTGAACACGCCACCTAATTAGTGTGAGCAGCGGACCTTGTTGTAAACTTCGGGCTCGAGCTGAATACGTGTCTTCACCACGTCAACGGGGGTCAGAGCACCGTGGGTAACCGCACAGCAGACGGCTCCAGCAAATGCGAACCGAGCATATAGGTCGGCGCCAGTCGGGGGAGGCTACGCAGAGGTATTAGCAACAAAATCTTGGGTGGTTTCACTACAGAACCAAGATATGACGGTGAACCCATTAATTCTGCAAATCCTCGGGCAAACACGCTCCCATGCAATATTTAGCGTAAAGGGAGCTCCAGGATTACCCCAGCATCGCACCCAGCATCTTACAAGAACCAAGGGCACACTGTGTACGAAGATCTACTTGCCTTGGCTGCACCCTTCACATCTGCGATGGCCGACTTTGCAGAGTCAACCTTGTCAGAGACAGCAGCGATTGGGAAAGCGGATGCCAGAAGAGGGGATCGGTAGAAAGCCATGGCGAAAGGGTGAGTGGTGGTGGGCGAATCTGAGTGACCAAAAACGTGCGAAGTATTGTACAAAATCTTTGCCCGGTTGTCTCCGACCCTCGGCCCGTGAAGCGCCATCACGTGACAGGCCTCCTTGCTCTCCCGACCTCCACCAACCGGATCTGTATGACGCACTCGCTTGCGTGTTTATTTGCTTTCTATGGATGTTTCTCGGCCAACAACCGGCGCTGCTATGACAGCTGCCCTGATTCAGATTGATAACCTGCCGGTCGCAACATATGCCTGGCAGAACTCCGGCGGACACTCAAGCTTAGCAGATACTCGTAATACCCCTATAAAGCCTTTTGAGGATCCCTGACTTGGCCTATTGAGCCTTCTTACGCTGAATATGGTCTTGTGTCCTGCTACAAAGGCCTTAATGACCTTCTGCCCCCTCTTGGCGGCCTGTAAGAGGAAAATGTCCGTGGGGTAACGGCGTTGAAGCGGATTGAACGGTCCGGAATGCTCCATAAATCCACCCTCTGCCGAGCATTAGGGACTATTAAGAATCGACAAGATGCTGAGACACACTTTCCTTGCTTGCTTGGCTTTCTGTGCTCCTATTGCCCACGCGGCATTTGGGGTTACATCGTCTGGCGGAAAGTATGTTGTTGACGCTGGGTCATCCAACAGTTTTGTTATGCAAGTTAGTCGTTTCTTATTTTACTTGAACCAAACATACCTAAATACATGCCTATTTCGTAACTGGTGGGTCAATCAAGCCAACTGCGACATAACTTCTTTAGTCTATCGCGGGACAGAGTATCAATACTAGTCTACCTTCAGCCATATTAGCTCTGGGCTTGGCAGTGCTACTGTTAGCGCTACTGTCGTCAATAGTACGCTCGGGTTTTCCATAATCACGTTTGTGCAAGGTTGACATAGACTGCAACAGGTCAATACGCCAAGGTTACTTGCGTCACTTCCACACTCACTCATTACTATGTTGTCAAGTCTGGGGGTATGTCTTATTTACGCGCAGTCTTATACACCGCACTCACTGAAACGGTGAAATTCAACGGTGTATATGGCTACTTATATCACTGGTACGCCGATAACTATGCTTATTTGCGTAGCTACTAACAACACCGACATGTTAAGCTCGACCATCCGTTGGAGAGCTGCGGTTTATTGCACGGTTGAACCGCAGCCTATTGCCAGCCGACGACGAAGAGAGCTACACTGATTTAGGGAGTTCGACTGTCGAAGGCTCTGACGTGGTAAGCTATGCTTTCGTAATTCACCTGACTTTCTCTGAATATCAAGGATTTTACCGTGTAGTTCAGGCAAAGCAACGGACAGACCGTTAGCAAATTCTATTCGTCCGAACGCTTCATCGACGGCAAAGTTCACAGTAGGTTTTCCGTAAGCGAAGCATTTCAACACTAACGATGTGTTACAGGTGTTTCTAGCACGGACGTTATCATTTCTATGGTCATTCCCGATCCAACGTCGTACGAGGGCTCGGCTAGTGGTCCGTTCTTCCGTGACATTAACCGTGACCGTGGTGATTTATGCCACGCTCTTTACTGGTATATGGTATGTGGTGCTTTAATAAAAGAGAGTTGGCCAACATTTTTATTCTGGCCACGCACAAACAGAAACCAAGAGAATTGGTCTCATGGGTCCGTATGCCATGGTCTTTTCACGTTCTGGTTACCCTTCGGGCAGTCTTAATGTATCGTTCTTCTCGCAACTCGGTATCTCGTGGTGCGTATAGCTATATTTGCACAATATGGCAACCTACTTAACACCTTGCTAGATACGTTGGAACTAGCGGACGTGGGACTGTCACAGGCACTGCCACGGGCGTTTCAACCTCCTATCAGCGTGTCGTTCACTGGTTCAACGACGTCGCACAGTATTGGGCGTATGCAAACTCTGCAGGTGCATTTGTCAGCGCTGCCATTGATCGCCTCATCCGTGATACTAACAACAAGGTTTGTTTTCAGACGAGCCCTCCCATGAAGGCCGAGACGTATACAATGGTCCTATACCGCGATGAATTCGAAGTTGCTCGTAAGTCTGTATCCGTCAGCGCCGATGCAACGGTGTCTTCCAGTATTGCGAGCACCGAGGCATCAACCACGCCTGCTTGGCGTATTGGAGAGTTTAATGGCCGGCCCACGGGCTTCCGTAATGCCGATTTGCAAGAGCATATGCACCCCAGCGATACGCGAATGGTGAGTTGGGGACCCTTTACCTATACTGTTAGGACTAGCTTATTATGTATGTTTCCCAGCCCTGCTGGTCAATTATCACAACGCTCATAGTCTCCGAACAGCAGGATTTCCGATGGCCCAAATTAAAGGTGTCAACAACCCAACTACGATCAAGTTCACGCTCACTTCTAGCCAGACCGGGACTGCTACCCTCCGCATCGGGACCACCCTCGCGTTTGCTGGCGGAAGACCTCAAGTCACGGTTAACGGTTGGTTGGGCCCTGCGCCAAGCGCACCTGTCGATGTAAGTCCGCTGATTGTTTCATGTAAGACCCTGTCCCACTTGGTGTTCTGACTTAGCTCAATTCCCGTGGGTTCACGCGGGGGACGTACCGCGGCATAAACACTATTTACGCCGTCAGGTATGCAGCCACCGCTGATTTTCCAGGGTAAATGCTAATAAAATATGCTAGCATCCCCTCGGGTACACCAATTTCAGGAACAAACACGATTTTAATCAATGTAATATCCGGAAGTAGTGGCACCGAGTTCCTAAGTCCAAACTTCGTATGTCTTTATACCCGTCCCCCTGTTATAGCGGTTTGCAAAAGTACTTGCCGGTTCGGGTTACAAGCACTCACACCGGATGCAGAACCGAGTGCAGGCGTGAGGAGAAAAAACGGTGTAGCACAACAGCATGTAGACTACAGGAACCGTAATATACACATT